>CM075173.1:134508018-134544063 GCA_037576465.1 Parascaris univalens | reverse complement strand
AAAGCCTCACACAAAGTGCCAACACTCTAAAGCGTTTGTGCAGCTTAGCAACAAGGCGGAATTTCATTTTCCATGTCCCCGCTAACGCCAAGGATATTACCCTACAGGAAATGTTCATTCACATTGCACTGATTGGCATAGAGGATCAGCGGAGCCCCATCCAAGTCATCTATTGCCTCCCCTCAAAATTTATTAGGTTCATGCTATGAGAATCGGAGCACCAATATTTAAGTTTGGACAGGTATCCTGGCAATATCTGGGTCAACTTAAAGAGAGGAGGACTTTGCAGCTTTCATCTGAGACATTACAATATGGGATTTCAGTCACTTAAGTGGAAACATCTGGTGTTCGCCCACTTTCGCCTTCAGATTTTAGCTTGATTTACTTTGAATTCGCCTCAAAATGACTCAGACGAATTGTGATGTGAAAAATCTGGAAGCTTTTGTTTTGGCGATCGAATTTTTTGTCTAAATTTCCCAGCTGAATTCAGCTGATAGATATCATTTCTGGACAACTCTATCGGAATATTATTTCTGTTTGCTGCTTCGTTATTTGAAATACGATATTCTTTAATTTCGTTCGATATTGAAACACGCTAAAGGTTGCTATTCGATATTTCCTTTTCATTAAATTGTAAGACAACATTCGTCACTTCAAATGGGGTTTCTTAGCGAAGATGACAACGAAATTGAATCAATGAAAAGGAAATGCTGAAGGCATTTATCAAAAAAATATGTTGAATCTTCGACGAGAGTTGAATGCCACAGCTGTACATATCGTGGCTGATAATACTTCAAGCCTAGCACAACCAAAGTTTAGGATAGAATTTATAGAGTTCCTATTCTAAGCAATATTGGAGGATTGGTTAGTCCGGTTTTCCTTGAAGTTGAAAAGTTCGTATTTTCAAGCATATGGATTCTTTATTCCGAAACCTGATCAATTCATGAAGATCATTTCTCTCGCTGAAAACTTCAACTACGTCAATGAACGATCGCCTCTGTGGCGTATTCGGTGGCGAGGAAACAACGAACGATTTAACCGCCGTCGTTGATGTAGATGATGCGTTGTGTAAATACAATTATGGTCATGAACACATCAGGCTCTGAAGAAAGGAGTCTATGAGCGCAAGGAGATGAGTTTATGAGATAGCCTCAAATAAGGCTGTGGTCCTAATGCAGTTATGTATGAAAAAGTTACATTCCGTGGGGAATTTTATAATCTCATTATTTAGTGCTACTGCGTTTGCAGCAACACTGTCCACTAAATTGTCCGCAATTGCGCTTTAAATTCCTAACGTGCCAAAGAAGTTTGCTTTCGTTGAATGCTTTTAGCAGTTCACGAGAAAACAGTGCAGTTGATTGGAAGAAATATAAAGTGGCTCGTATTTCCTCAATGAACCTTTGAGACTTTTACTAATGTTTTCCTGCAACGTCGGTATATGTCACATCCAAACCTCATATATCTCTTCAAGCAATTTCGCTTACTCAAGTCGTTGTTTCAGTTTCAAATTAAAAGAAGCTGGTGCCTTCTAAATTTTCGCAGGCGGACTTATGGTCGTCTAACTGACCACCAGTGACCAGCAGTTGAAGCTGAAAGTTTGCCACAGAGAGACTCTCATATACAACTATATTAAAGAAGTTACTTGCATGGAAGGCACCTTTCAGAAATGAGAACTCGATTTAATAAGCAAATGAGTTCTTCGAACTAATGAGATCGGCGATAACACTTCGAGGCATTCAAAATGATCGATGCATTATTTTTCTAAGAAATGAAACTGCCGATTATCCATTAATGCACAAATATTACGTGTGAATACTAATGCGTCAACATATTATATAGTGGCGTATAGGAGGACACCATCGTGGAGACTTTTTACTGCAAATTGAAGAGAATGCGCTCTTTGTTTGTGTGAAGGTTTTCTCATCTTAGGCGATTTTCAAAATTTTCAAATTTTCGAAATTTAATCCATCTTCACTCGGAGGGCTCAACGATCGTTTACCTCTCTCTAAGTCATACAAACGTTTAGGGGGTATCATTATATCCAGACAAGTGTTCTGGGCCCTATGAATATGCACAACACTTACCACTCGTGTAATGAGTGGCATCTGAATGCGATTCGTGTTTATGTTCGAATGGATTACTCCATTTGAGCAAAATGCGTGATCCTAGAGATTATCCATATTCAGAGGTTATTCGTACACAATGGATGCCTCACCAATACCGACGAAATACATGAATGCGGGAACAAAGAAAGAAAGTGCCGACCATGTTGTGGTTGATAAGATCCGTAGTTTCTCGGAGAATACAACAGCGCATGGCGTACGACGTATATTTATTGCACGTAACGCCTATACAGCACGATTATGGTTACTTGGTCTGCTGTTCTGTCTTACAGTTCTCATCATTCAAGCACATCATCTAGTGAAGAAATTCGGTCGCTATGAAAAAATCACCAGTATTGAGGTATGATTTCAATTTGTTCAGCAGCGACCATGTTATTGCACATGTGTTTTTTATGCAACCTCAACATTATATCCTCCTGACACTGCGCCTCTGCACGGCAAGGTGGCATATGAAGGTAGGTGGCATCGAATTGCACCATTTGCAGATCCACCACTACCGTTTACTCACGTATTCAGGATGGGAGGAATTTGATTTGTATAATCGAAAAAGAAATCACATTCGCCTTCCGTTCCACAGGGAGTGAAAATTGCAGGCTTGCAAAACGTGATAATTTGCAACACGTCATGCAGCCTCAGTTCGAACTGCCTTGGCTGAAAACAAACTCTTCCTGTGTCAATCCAGGAGATTTGAGTGGCGAACTTAGGCGGTGTAATATTGACCGTGATGTGACCTCTTTTCCCAAGTAATTCATGAAGCCATCAACTTGAAGACGACCCTATGCATGTATTCTGTGCTGGAAATATATAGGAGTAGGGGGAACTCTGTTCGTTCCATTGCATTGTAGAAAAACGACTGTTTTCTTGCAGATTTTTTGGTTCTTCAATCACATTGCAACATGAAGCTGTTATTCTGAACATTCAACGTCTTTGTGTTGAAATCGATGAATCTAATTGATCAAACAAGGTGGAGGCAAAAGCGTTTATGAGGGCTGCTCCTTATTGGCATGCGTCTTCAGTCGTTATAGCTGGTTTGGTGCTAGCAAATGTGGAGGGGGGACTCAAAAGGTTCCAGATCACTGTCTAAAGATGTGTTTTTAACCTACACGCTCAATAAGACGGGCAAATGTGCGGGCGTTCAACATCCGTCGTTTAAGGGGTAGTTGTTATAGAAACAAAAAATAAGCTGTGCAACCGCCTAAGTCCTTAAAAAATAATCAGCCTCATCAGCTAGTGAACATGCTACGTATTACGTTCTTTGAACTTTACTTTACTGTAATTTGATGTCTTACCTTTCTATGAAGAGTGTTGTTGGCTGTCGCAAACGCTGAGTCGCCTATGAAAAAGTTTTGGCCAGAGTAGCGGTTCTGTGCTTCGAACAATGCTTCCTGAAAACTAAAGGTGTAGACTTCACTGATAGGTTACATTTAAGCTTTCTTCACTCAGTGGTCTCCCAGCTACCCATATCGTTTGATGGTAGTGAAAACCCTCCTTGCTTTCCACACCCTTTAAAGAAATTATAGGAAGAAATGGTTTACACAGGAAATACTAGAAATTTCAGCAACCTCAGCAGCTGTTGTAATACTTTCTCAGTAATAATACGACCCTTGTTGGATATTAGGACATATCGCAGCACGAATAAGCCTAGAAAGGGATCGTGCATCACCTCACACAATCTTTGATTTATCGAAATCCAACGTGCTATAAGTTTCTCATATTTGGTGCATCGATAATGTGCTTTCCAAAGAATAATGTCAACGTGATAGGCGTTTCCCATTGTGATTGCCTTATAGTGAGATCGGATAAAAGATGAGCTTTTGCAGTCCCAGATGGAACGCTTTTTTTCTGCTGGAATTTCGTGCACGATTGATCTGATGGGATACAACTATGAGAGCTTTTTAGGGAACACTCGAATCGAGATACTTGGAAACTCGTCTCGAACACTGCACATTAATATTAGTCCCTTTTTTCCAGTGAATGAGCATGGGTCTTTCATATTTATAGTTCTTACTGAGAAGTAATGTTTGCGATATATTTGCAACTTATATGGGCGCTTGACACCTCGCTCATTGAGCATTCACAGTTAAGACTGGTATCGGGAATTTGTTGGTAACCATTCACTTACTTAAATTTTGCGTCGAGCATCCACTAGGTGGGATATCGGATGTACTGTTGGAAGAAAGTGATCCTTCGAATTTGAGAATTCTTGACTTACATATTTTTTTTACTTTTCGAGAATGTGGAAGTCTTCACCCACTTTGTCATTCGTCCACTACTTTATTGACTCCTAAGTAAGCAGAGAAGTCAATCTCTGAAAAATTTGAAACTGATCCAACGCTGAACCTTTTTTTCGGCCAGTAGCTCTCCCTTCTGGTCACCTGTCACTGTCTCGAGGCCACATTTTAAGAAGATCCATTGTTGAGCCTTCTAAGAGATTTTATGGAAATATCTTCAAACCTAATGTTTTTTCTTATATAGCTGAAGTGCATGTTTATCGGTATTGACCCATTATACTATTAAATACTCATGCAGAGAACTGATAGTCGCTTCTGCGAGTTTCGTGTTCTATATGCTTAATGCGCGGATGCACTAAATATGGCTTTGTTGCCGAGCAGATTGCAAGGAAACACTAAGGTTTTTGTAGTTCAAGCGTTGTGGAGTTGCCAAATATTGCTGCCTACTTCGATTGCTTTTCGATTTTCAGATTCACTTACTGGACAGCTCCAAAGGAATATACGAATTTTTATTGCCAACCAATATGTCTTCAGAAGTACAATAAATTAGTTGTTGCAGGAGAGCCTTTTAAGGTGAATTAATTTCAGTTGAAATTCGACAATGTAAAGTATCCAGCCGTCACATTTTGTAACTTGAATCCTTATAAGAAGAGCCTTGTTCGACTCGTGCCTTCGGTCAGAGATACGGTTAGTGCTCATAGATTAACACGATTTCCCTCCATTCGTTCACCAAAGCACTTCTTCGAAATGATTTCTCTCTAAAAATTCACTCGTAACCGTAATATCGCCTCTATAGTCGTCATCATTGCCTCTAAAGCGAATTCACTTATACATTTCGATGTGGCGAACACAGAGTACAATTTCTAAAACCTCACTCCGAAAACTCACATATACTAAATACACTGTAGTCGGCTTAACGGTTATTGGAGGTCTAGAAACAATAACTGTTTTCGTTGCTTTTTCTGCCATCACCTGTGAAGGGAGCAGATATTTGTGGTACCAGGAATAGTTCTTTCGTTACCCAAAAATTAACAAGGAGTAATTTGTTGAACTCTTCGACGTTTGCCCCATCCAACAAAGAGCTTACCACTAAAGGTGCAACGTCGGCATTATGGGTCTTTGGATCTAGTCACGAGAGCTGCTCACTTTTTTTGTCAAATAAACGATGGATTCTGTTTCGAGGAACTTTGCTGATGGAATTTTGTTCCACATAAATTGGTTTATTTGATCGTACGAACTGCTGTGTGTAAAAATTTGAGCCGGAATAAAGTACCATAAACTTTTTCAATCAATGAACTTTAAAGCTTTCAAAAATTTACGGCTGCAGAAGGATATATGACTGCAAGGAAATTACAAAGAAATATATACAATGGAAGAAGCCGAAGAGCGCTCCGCATGAATCGCTGCAAATTCTCATCCACCGGTCGATTTCTCTTATTCGCGGTAGTCTGCTTGCTTAGGTGAAAAATCAGTTTTGAGCGAATACTGTTGAGGTAGAAAAATACTGTGATGAGAAACTTATTCGAATGTTGAGGTATTGGGGTGCGTAATTAAATATTTCACGTTAAGTGCTCAAAGGATTTAATTAGTTTTCCAATGCCCTTTGCATATAAGAAGCTTCCTAAATGCTTTTTGCAGCTGGATGTTTATGAGAACGCCAAATGGTCTAGTAGGACGAGTCGAGATGAAACTAGACACCCAGGATGGCGTAAGAAAAGTTCGGTGTTAGGAGAATTGAGGGTTCTTGAACTCTTCAAGGATGAGATCCTCCAGGCAAATAGTGAACGTCTCAACGAGCAGCACAACAACTTTGTTGATTCCAGAGAATCAGCTGGATCAAACGCAAGCAAGCAAAATAATAATACGCTTGCAGATAAGCGAAAAAGAGAGGTAAAATTTCCATTTCTTCACTAGACAGCATTGAAATGAAGGCATCTCATATAGAAAAAGAGAAGAACCAGTAGACCAGTAATGCTCATTCTTTATCGGATTCTTGTGAAAGTCACCATTTCCTCAACAAGATGGTCATGCTGGGTTAAGCGGAGTGTATAATGTGAGGGCATTTATGTTACTATTAGTGACATATTTACTGCTCGACATTACTGCTAGTACCACTAGATACTGCGTCAAGGATGATTTATTAATGCTGCCATTATTGCTGCCATTACCACTTGCAATTACTGACATCATTTGGACAGAATGCATACCTTGGAATGAATGTGTGCTTCCGGTAGGTGGGATGTGTCTACTATTAACGAAAAATGTTGTTCATGATTTCGGCTTATCCGTTAGTGAGAGTCTGCACTCCGCTTTCATCCTTTTGAAATACCTTCGATTCTCACCCAAACTACAAATCATATTTTGCACTCCTTTCAACAAAAATGTATTTATGAATTTTTTAGTGCATGCCGCACAGTTGTCAAATATGACTCAACGGTTTGGCCGCCTTATTGAACTTTAGAAAATAAAAGTTTTCAAACAGTACAAGAGTACTTGATTCGCAGAGCCTTTCATAAGCTATTTCAAGATCTCTGCAAGCCTCAAGATATTGTTTGCTTTGAGACAGCCTACCTTGAGAGTGCAGAATGTAAAAGAGTTCTATTTGACGTTATGCCATAAAGTGCGGTCATATTTTGATTCAATCACACCTTACGAGAGAGGTATTTAGAATATGAAATTGAGGTGTTGAAATTTATTTGTCGTTTGAAGGCAGTGATAATAAGGGCTGTGGAGAGGAGCGAGCACAAACGATATCGGAAAATTCAGTAGTAACTTCACATTATTCATATATCACCTAGGGCAGTTTGATTGACGCGAAGTCGTAGAAATGGCTAGAACTTTCGCTATTCTCATATTAAGTTGCTAGAGCTTGATATTCGCTAACTGCATCCCGCAGTTTCTATCATGCGTTGTACCCGTTTCTTGTCTATTGCAGTTTCTCGTTGCACGTTGCATTCCTTTTTCTATGAGATCGTTACATACGCTAATAAATTCAGTTATTGATAGCGTTCTTAGAGATACTCTTTGCAGTCGCCAAAATGGATGTATTCCCATGAAATTTCCCGTAAATTGGAAACATATTAATTTTAATTAGCTAACTGCGTCGACGCTTACTGAATAAGCTTATATTCGTTGATGAGCATTGCATAATAAGCGTTCTTCTGCACAGTTTTTATCTTAAGTATTGCGCATTTTTTATTCATTTTCACAAGAGCTAAGAGGTGAAAATCCTCGCAATGAATCGACGGGATGATACGTGTGACCTGCAATAAGCAATTGCTCTTTCGGACTCTATCTACGCAACTTGTAGTTGTGATTTATCGCAGTCGATTCACCGCCCTAGTCGATATAGCTTCTTGTTGAGCCGAAGCAGCGGCCATTTATCCGACGCTGTGTCTAGCAGCATTCATTACGTCCTTCATTCTGTGTCCTCTCATCGCTAGGGCTTATCACTATTACCAGTAGCGGTATGCGCTATATCGGTAGTGTTTGCTGCTACCGTGGGCGTCACTTGCTATTATTGTAGAACATTTTAATAGCCATGCTACTGCTACATTTAATATTGTTCACTACTGCCTTCACTCCCACTTACTACTACAGTTGTACCTACTTTTCCATCTGTACTTTTCGCTAAGGCAAGCAGTATTGTCTTCCATTATTACTTGTATTACTTATGACTTCATAGCATTATTGCTTGTTGCTACTACTGTTGCCTTTCATCAGCAGTACAAGCCAATTGCTGGTATATCACCAAACATTAGTGCCATTTAATGTCACATCACAAGAATGTTGGAAAGTAGAAATACGTCTCACGAGAGGTTTCCAAAAGCTTTTATCGGGTCCTCATATTCGGCATTATGAAACTCCTCTCTGCATTTCATATCTAAACTCGTTTGCACATCGTTGGCCTAAGTTAATGCTCGCACTGAGTGTTAAAATTGTTAGCGGGTACTCTGAATTGCGTGTTTCTTTCGCTACCAGCGATGTAATTATCTGCATTTCAAAGTTTCAGTTGTTCGCACCACACTCAACCTAGAACTCAGTGTACAATAATTTGCTTCTTTTATGGGCTGTCAGAGTGTGGTGCCTTGGATGCTGCAGCTATGCGTTCGTCTCAGTGCCTAGAGGTTTTGCGTTCACCGTTCATCTTGAGTACTTTCACGTCTGAGAAATCTCCGAGTTTGTCTTTACTTGAATGCTGCTTCTTGATCGTCGTTATCGCATGCTTTAATGCTTCCTTTGTTCCATTCCATGTCTTGAGTGCTCTTCATTTTCTTCATTTCGCTTCCGAGTTAAAGGTTTCCAACAGCAGCAAACACAACTGCCATCACTATTGTGTACTCCTGTTATTCCTCATTCGCGTACTTATTGCTGCAGTCAGTATTGTTGGCTATCGCTGGCAGTTTCCTACAAAATAAATACTGAGATTAATACTTACTCCTTCAGGTCAATAGTGGCAGCGCAAATCTTGCGAAGTGCAAGTAAGCAGTAAACAACTGAATGCCGTAGTTAGCAGATAAAAGCAAGCGGTCTCTTTGTGGGGAATTGCTACAGAAATATTAAACATACCTACTGCTCCAATTTCGAGCTGATGAACGTACGTAGTTTCACTTAAATTACGATCTTTCAGCTCAATTTTCCTTTAGAAATTAAATGGTCATAGCAAACCTTATTGTGCTGATGGTGGGACTCTTCAGGATCCCGAGCCCTCGTCAGAGGATCTGAATCCAAGTCTGTAGGACGTTTATCCACGAATCAGTCTCGGCTGTAAGTAAGCGAAAGGTCGTGATCATGGTATTATTGGAGACCACTGTGATAATTCCGGAAGTGGGAGGTCAAACTCCGTATATGCATATAATATGGATCAAACTTTCTGATGACTGTTTGTTCGTCGCTTATGGAGTTGAGAGTGCGAAAGTAATTTTTTGCTTCTTAAGCAGTTGGCTTCTATTTAAGATTCCGACTCAACGATACGAAGCAGTAGAGGCACATTGCAAATGCATAGGGACTATGGATATGGAATGTATCCGCTTCGAATCGCCACCTCTCTCCGATAGTGCAAAATGCATATGCACGTACGATCGTGAGATGAACGTCGCTTGGCCTTGTTTTAATATATCGTTCGTTGTCACTCTACTGAAATTTTCTTTCTTTCATCGCATTACGATCATCTTTTTTTTAAATATATATTTAAATAACAGTTCACATATCAGTTGTTAAGAGGAAAGATATTTACCGCAACCTTACCAATTAGTCATACGGCCGACAGGTTTTGCCTGAGAACCTTATCACAGCTTCATAGCTCAGATAACTTTTGTCGGAAACGTTGCCATAGGTCGTTTATTTCCCTTTGTTAGTTCATAATTTTAATGAATAGCAGTGTAGCAGTATGTTCCACTGTGAAACTTTGGATGGTGGCGTGATTATGCGCTTATCTTTGTTTAGCATATGGTCTAACGAAGAATGCCCATCATGCTTCGAGGACGGTCACTGTGAGCTGAGTACCGATGAAGCGGTTGGTACCAAATGGCCATGCATGTGCAGAAGTCGACGGTCAGATTTGGTGTGTTTGTTTGCCATTCTGATCTATTTCAAAATGCTGAATGGACTTGGTCTTAGCTCATAACAATATTTAAATAGGTTAGACCCGAGCCTTTCAGGCAATCCCATCAAAGAGGTTGATCGGTCGGCCGGCCAGGTCAGAGTTGAACCATATTTCTCTGGGTAAACTTCGTTTTTCTATCAGGCTTAGCTGGATCCGCTTTATCCCCGTCACCCTTATGCCTGATCTTGTATCGTTCACCGTGAATTGCATTTTCGATCTCATCTGTGCATTCTAAGTTACATAGTTCACTGACAGTTAAATAAATTGATCAAAGTAGAAGCGAAGTAGGGGACGAGGGTCTCTCTGCAACATGCACATCGGACTGAGAGATGACTGGTGGATCAACCGGATCTCGGGTTGTCTGGAGAGAAAATGGGAGCTCCTGATCTTTCCTCGCCACACTCTGGAAAGTTTTTATTGTTATAATCTAAGTGCGGTGATTCTCATTGCTGGTTGCCTTTTTTGACTATTTTGTTGGACAGTGTGTTTGGTGATGTTGAATAACCGACGGTGGAGTGCAGGCATCTTTCTTAGTGGGAAATTGGCACCAGATTTTCATAGATCGGCACTTCTTGAGTCACCGTCATGTTCTTTTACAAAACAAAGGCATGAATGTTTTCTAAAAGGACAGCACGCTGACCATATCTTTCTCAACTTGTGAGTACTTTCCTGAGAACATGCTTATTTAATAAACACAACGCTTTTAGGACCCTTCTCCTTTCTGACTACAGTAATATCGTCACTTTTTAATCAGTGATAACTTAAATTTTGCATGAAAGCACCCGAGTTTCAACGGATTTTAATTTTTTCCTTCCAAAGCATTTCTGCTATGTAATCTGAATTTCCTCTAACAAAGTGCGTTTAGTTTATGTGAATGAATGCCTACTTTTCAGAACTCCCCGATCATTGCCGAACTCGGTCGTCAAAGTCCGTATGTTTGGGATTTGAAGACTACAGAAGTATCACCTTGAAAAATTCTAAATTTCATCGCCGTGTTTTATTAGCCGTTGGGATAAGAATGTACCTTTTCAAGATTTTCAGTTTCAGAGGTCGCGAAAGTCTTCATTTAGTCTGGCGAAGTCTGCTTTTGGGAGAGGTCTTCCAGAGTTCTGAATGATGCCTACCCGTAAGTGCAGAAAAATCGAAAAGACGCAGAAAACGATTGAGTGTAATCGTTTCCATGTATTTAATTAAGGAACGCAAGAAGTGGTTCCGAAAGGTGATTCAGTTATGGAATATTGATTCGTTGAGAATGATTTTTCAGCTTTCCGAATTTATTGATTTATTCTCAAGTGAGTTTCCTGTCTGAGCGTACACTTTGAATAAGACTTTCAGAAACCCTACTGCATCGGTGCACCAGTGGGAATTCGAAAACTCTGGACAGGTGTCCCTGATGAAGATTTGCAACAAATCACATGGCCTTCGACTATTACTAGCAATGTGCCGACAACAACATTAGTAACAACAACTACTGCGACCACTCGATCACCTCGCAATAACCAGTCAGCCCGCGTCACTGCCCCAGAAACCGTAAAGGCGATGGGGTTTACGGTAAATTAACGCTCTTTGAATTGTGTTCTCAATTTCAGATCTCTGCTGTTTTCTACCATTCTCCCATCTATTTCCATGGTATCTGTTTTCAGGTGTTTAGAGCTTCATGCTGCAGTGGCTCCTTCTGAGTCAGTGACTAAGCAAAGAACAGAGCATTACAAGCTGATGACTGATAGGAGCGAGGGAAAACTGTTGTAATATTTAGCTGTAGGTATTGCAGGTTTTCCACGTTTTTTTATCATTTGCATACGACCAGGGTGAGAACCAATTAGTGATTCCTTTTGCTTGTCCTGCTTCTTAATTAACTGCTTTCTCGTCATGTCGGACCCGTACAATCACCGTGCGTTATATAGGCGAGTATCAGTTTCGGATACTGCTCAGGCTTCCACTTTATCAAGTATAAGTTCATTTATGAATCGCCGTGCGCAGTAAATTCGTATCGTCCAGGGCACCTCATCCCGTTCTCCTCTTTTCATCATATCGAAGCTGGGCTACAAAATGGAACCTGTTCTGATGAACTACATTTATCCGGGTCTTCATGCTGTACGACACCATTTTACAGCAGTACTTGACATATAATCGACTACTTGAGTCAACGATGTTTATTTCGAACCAAACACTTAATCAGCGTTGATCAGTACGGAAAAAATATGAAGTATCCGTTGGGAATAAACATATCGTATCATTTCGCTTGTTCCGACTCAGTGTTTCTTTCTTCCAGTTTTTCCTGCGATCTTTCTTAGGTGGCACTGGCATCTTGGTGCACCTCCGTTTTTACTTGTCTAGCAATCTGTAGCATCAGTTCTGCAGTTGTTCTCGCAAGGTCATAGTTTTTCCTTGCGGATATTTTTATAGTCCGTTCGAACTTCCTCATTCTTGTCTTGGTTATCCAGCCTCTCATTCCTGTTACCTTTCGGAGGCATTCGTTAACATTCCTGTGAACTAATTTGCCTCTAGTTGTGGGCGTTCCATTTCCATTTCTAAACCAGTGTTAGTACGTTGCGCACTTTATTGGTGGTCGTCATTGTCTCTGAACCGTAAGGGAATGTTGGCATCGTGCATTCATCGAAGAATTTTACTGCAGATTCTCACATCACTTTTGTTGTAGGCTGAAGCAGCGGGATATCGCAATATGTCATTTGCAATCCTCAGATGCTCCAGCTTCCTTCCATAGGTGTTGATGCCCCTCTTATCGAACAGCCGCAGACCTGCGTTAGGCAGCGATTGGAAAATGCAGTTTCTCTGTCTCATTGCTCTCCTCTTCGTTTAAATGCATTTTGTGCACAGAGACTGTAGTTACCAATTCGCGTTGGATTCTAGAAGGATGGAGGTAAATTAAAAGGTGTATCGTGGGGCTTTCTGTTTCCAGAGTAAGGTGTGATCGGTGAAGTCAATAGGTTTTGCGTAGTCTGTACGTCAGTCCCACCTCTCTCCAGTTGGGTATAGAACTCCTGAATGACGTGGTCAGTTTCGCCTTTGTTGTGAGTGCCATGTCGCTTTTTATTAGCTCAATTATTCTTTTTTTGTTAACCGTCAAGTTTTAGCTCCTAGTGACCGCAGCTTGCTTCATTATGTTCAGATATTCTTAGTGCATCAGTTTTCACATACCTTCTTTTTGATAACCATGTTGAATTAGCAGAATCTTACATTCATTTCAAAATTTACATCCTTTCATCTTCCATCTTATTCCTTTTCCTTCCGAGTAAATCCTTTCTTTCCTCTCTGAGAGCCGTTTTTCTTAGTTTTGTGAGTGCAGTTGCTTTGGAGAGCTCTACGATAATATTTGGATAAATTGATTCCACTCTCTTTCTCTTCAGATAGTTGCAGTGTCAAATGATTTTTTCATTGCTCTTCCTTTGTCCAGCAGCCGGTAAACGTGTATCGCTGACTCTAAGTTCTGCTTCAATCAGACGATACTGTCTGCCTGTTTTGAAATATTTCAGTATTTCGATGTCTTCGGCTGTTGTTACCTTATTCATAAGGATGTAGGCTGTTTCTCTGTTTTTCATTCATCCGCGCTGAGGTTTCATCATTTCCATTGCTCACCACTTCAGTTTTTAAAGATTTTTCGTAATTTCCATGCTGTCATTTTCACAAGAGTCGATAAGCTATTGTCTGCACATATTCGGCACTCTAAACGCAAATTTCCGACCGGTTGCTGTTCTGATGCACGTGCACTAGCTATAGTGCTAAGCTCAAGCATTAGAACTGTGAATTTTTAAGGGCATGACGGACGGTGTTGCGATGTTGACTCGTGCAAAGGAGAATCTCATCTTCACGATGTCGGCGCTGTCGGAAATGCAGCGAATCGCGTTGTCGCATTCAAAGAGAGAGTTTATCGAGATGTGCTCCTTCAATGGGAGGCAGTGCGATATAGGTGCGTTGGAGCACTCCTCATGTTCTTCGCTCAAAAATTTGGACTCTAAGTGCCTGGTTAATGCCACAAACTGGCGTTACACGTTGGAGCCAGCTGTTCAACTCAGATCGTTACACCACTGTCTGATGGCTGATGGGAATTTTATCAAATGATCGCCACTGTCTGATGTCCGATGAAAATTTTGTCCGTATGTGTGAACAAATCCGCGACCTTTGGCATCACCGGTCAAGGGTTGCGTTAGAGATCACGTGTTCGGCCCTCCTGCAGGCAGTTTTCTCTGTGTTCATCAACAGGTGATAAGCAGATATTTCTTTCATTTCCCTTCACGAAGGAATTCACTTATATGTTTCAGTTGAATGAGCACCTCGCTAATGCTATCACATTTGAAGAATATTGCAGATGTTGATTTCAAACTGCACGTCGATCCCGAGTTTGGCAATTGCTTCACTTTCAACTGGGATAAGCACAACAATCGTACGAGTAGCAAGGCGGGACCTATGTATGGTCAGTGTCCTTTTTTTCTTGTTGATGTTTTACTTGCTCATTCTCATCGATATAGTCATTATCCTAGCAGTCGACATTTAAGTTCTGTGACTGTTTACTGACGCTTTCTTATTTCATTTATACCGCCCTAACTTGTTATATGGCGCATACTGGACACCTCAGATGCGGTTAAGGCTGTGGTTGATGGTTCGAAGACCTGAAGGCGGACATCGTTTTTTTATCCGTAACCCTGAAGACGACTTTGGAGCAGTGAAACAACGGGAAAAACCTACGTAGGATTGTTTGAGAGTGGGAATGCCTTCTTTGTTTCCACATTTTGACTTGATGATTTATCTTTCCTACCGGAGTTGGAAGCCTCGTTTAGTACGTCCTGAATTAGTGTAACCTCACTGAGCCTTCGAGATGTTTCATTTCCAATAGACTGTTATCAGAAAACGTCGTTATTCTAGTGTATTGCATTCGAAATGCATTCTCGAAGTACTTGAGAGAGCTGTAGGAGACAAAATTAGGAGCATGCCTGTGCTTAGAATGAGCAAATAATTTTTGGTATTGCTGCAGCGAAAGACTCTTTGCGATATTGGGCGAGAGAGCTGAACCAGATAATTATGCATCGTCTTTTGCGTATATTTTTTAAAAGTTTAACTTTCACAATTACGAGGGAACCGTGTAATGGTTAATAAAGTTGGAATGCTTTGAATTTTGTCCTCTGAATGATTTTCTTCATTTTCAGCCGTCAGTGTTAGTGATTGCTACAGTCACGTCATGGCTCCATTTCTTTTACCTCCAGTGAAAGATTGTGAAAAGGTTCGCATGTGAATATAGTGTTCTTGCGTGCTCAGGTTTGGGAAAATTTCTGTGTATTGGAAGAGCGTTTGCACGCAACTGCTCAGTGGATATTTAGAGTGCCAAGTTTCTTTAGGTTGGCAACCTGTTTTGAATTTACATTTTGCATTTGCAGTTTGCAATCTCGATGAAAGAATGTTGAATTGTGACGTAATTCGTGATTAATGATGCAGCCGCGGTTACGAAAGTTCCACTCGGCGCTCCACCCTCACTTGCGATTTATTTAACTTTGTTTACTTGCACTCTCTTCCAGTGAGTACCTCTCCTCTTTTCCGTCTTCTCCCACTTCATTCTTCTTATTACTACAATATTAGTATGATGCAGAAAGTTTCTAGGGAGTCGATGTTTGCAGCGACCCATAAATTGTTTTACGCTTTAAAGGTTTAAATAGAAAGAAATATTTTTGCCGTTCGGAGAGTTATTTCGGATTACTTTCCATCAAAACGTTGACTGCGGAGCCCTCCTCGAAGTCGAGATTCGAAAGAGCATTTTCATTCTTTGGCAGCACATGTCACACACTACTCGTCTTCTTCAGCGCCTTTATGTTTAGAAGTCTCTTGTTCTCTTTGATTAAGCTTTCCATATCACAGAATCTACGGAGCTAAAATGAGTAGGCTACTAAGTATGAAGTAACTTTATATGTGTGAATTCCAACTTGTTTCGAAAATTATTGCTTTTTCCATTAAATCTTTAAACGTCTGCAATACATTTCTGTTGCATTTCCTCCAACAAGAATGAAATATATTCTTCCGCGCCTTGATAACGGTATAACCAACCGGTAACGCGATTTGTTCTTTTTGTATCATACGCTAGTGACAGCCCTACTCAGCTGACTCGTCTGCTCAAATAAAGTTGGAATCCAAGTTGTACAACCTGGATGTTCGCTTAAGCTGACACCGTCGTTTGCCAAAAACCTATCAGTTTAATGCGAACATCCAGGTTGTACAGCTTGGATTCAAGTAAGCGAGCACATGACTCCGTGAAGGTTATGCAGTGTGGCACATGAAACCTTGCAAATTATTAAATATTGAGTACCGTACAACTTGCAGTGATATCTATGGAAAGTACAGACCTTTCGGTCGTTAAGGAACGCAGTGTGATGTCATATTGCGAAGAGGGTTTCTTTTAAAACTCAGCTTACTGAAGAAAATTTAGAATAAATGGAAGCCAAGTCCTGATTATACACCAGTAAGATCGGATTTTTATGTAATTAAGCTGGTTTTATCTTCTCTGTAAGTAGCCGGGACTTCTAGGCCTGTCCGTATGAACCACTTCATAAGGAAGCTTCATAAGGGGTTTCAGGGGAAAATATTGTCGGTGGCGCATGGTGTAAAAAAGATCATAATCGAAGACGATTGGGTTATGCAGCTAAATTTGCATTCTGTGAGCCTCCAAAGTTATAAGAGGAGTTATGGGGGAAATTACGATTTTAATGGGAATGATAGACGATGCGCAACCTTCGTAACGTGCTTGCGTTCTGCTTTTCGACAATTTCTCTAATTGGTACGGTATTGGCGTCAATACGGTACATAAGATTTATTTAGCTACAGTTGGGTTGTGTTTGGACTAAGAGACTGAGTGATAAAGAAGCGATAGTATATAAGGATATTCAAGGTATTCGTGTAATGTTGTTCGTAAATACATCGGATTATATGGTTACCTCGGAGTCGTCTGGTGTTCGTATCGCCGTACACTCTCCTACCGGCTTTCCTTTCCCAGATACCTTCGGCTACAGCGCACCTGTTGGATTCGCTTCTTCTTTCGGCCTTAAGAAGGTTGTTCATATATACTCCCTTCATTTCTTTATGATGTTCAGCGAGACGATTTGCAGTTCATGTATTAGTGCCCGATAAATATACCACTTCATTGGGCGTTTTTGCAGAATTGAGGGAAGGAAACAACGAAGATTCTAGAAAGTCTCGCTAAGCATAGATGAACATTTTACAAAGGTGTAAAACTGCTTTGGTAGTTTCGAGAGGAGAATAGAGATTAGTAAGATTCCTGCTGCATGTGTGCTTCACCCTTGCCTACAGTAGTGCGTAGTTATTTATTTGCATAAGTCCTACCTCCTTTTTACTCAGATGATCAGACGTCACAGTGCATCTTGAGGTTAGAGTTCCCCCACAGCGTAAAGTTTTATGCAACAGCTTGATGCTTAGTAAATGGTAGGCTGCAGATTGTGAGGAAATGCCATCCCTTCTGCTATTTATAATTTCGGCGTAGGGATTCATTTTCGCCGCAGCAGATTTCATTGAATCTGCCTAGGCGACTAGCGCTGGGTAGAAAAAATGGTGCGCATAGTCGGGACATCGGGGCTGCGAACGAAATTCTTCCCAAAACGGAAATTAATTTAGGGATTTGAGATCATAGAGGGAGTTTTCCACATTTAAATGTAATCAATGAGAATTTGGAGCGAGTTTGATGTTTTTCGCTGAAGAATCAGTGGTTATTTGCAGCAAGTCGTCGAGAGGTTAGCAGCACCCTACGGCGATTGTGAGACGAGGAAGAAAATGAATTCATCGTGGTACATTTACGATGACTACGATTACAATGCAGAGGTTTGCGCCCATTTTATCTCCTTGTTAGTAATTACTGCAGTTTTTGCTCCATATGTTTTTGCCTACATTCAGTAAGGCTGTTGGCAGTATCTGCACTGAAAAAGGAATAACTGCTAATTGTAATAGCACTGATTTGCACAGCATTGTTCCGAGCGATAAAAGGTAGAGTTTTGATGATGTAGATTGCTTCCAGTGGCGGGATTGAGGTGAAAGATGATGAGGATGTGCTGAGAGAAGTTGCCTAATGAGCCACTTTTAAATGTGGAGTGTTGTTGACAAGAAAATTCTACAATATCATAAAGAGTTAGGAATATATATCTGAAGTTTAGAATAGAAACGAAGAAGTATTGTTGAAATATTGCTTCGATGTTGCGATGAGAACTGAACGGGTGCTGCTGCCTTCCCCTCACCTCTGTTCTGTTTTAACTGTGTACCTTTAATAGCAGAAGCCACCTGGCTGTTTTCAGTCAACTTCCACTTTGTTATAAGTGCTAATTTTGGCCTCAGTTATGATATAACAGCTGCACTTAGCGCAACCACTCCACTACTTATGTGTGGTTATCGTATATTTTTTGCAAGCAAATGTATATGGTTCTATAATTACAGTTTTCCCATCAGAAGGATACGGAATGTCACCGTTACTGGCGTGCATGTTAAAAAGTCCATAATTCTTGTTTGTTTATTGAAGGGATGTCATCGGAGTTGTTTTCAAAATGCGTTATTGGCCAAATGTGCTTGTGGAGATCCACGATTTCCAGTACCTCGAGGACGTAAACATTGTGCAGCATTCAACGCAACAGCAAGTAATTTTTTCTTCCTGTTTCTTGTAGCGCATTAATTTCCTCTCCGCAAACATATGAACTTTTTGCGATTGTTTTTATTCAGTGATCTCGGAAACAGCAAGCTCTCTGTCGGCCGGCGCGTTTCCACGATTTTGATACGAAAATTTGGCGGATTAAAATGCGAGGATAAAAATTCCACATTAAAATTTTCAGGAATAAATGGAAAAGCTGACGAAGATATTTCTGATGAAGGGTAGTAGAAGACCGCCACTTGCTTTTAATAGGCTTTGCATGTTGTATTTTGCCACAGAGTTGCGCCTTTGCGTGTTTCTATGTATACGTTTATTCACTCAGAAGTTTAAACTCGAATGTCACAGGGAGTAGTGCTACGAAATTTTATGTACACAGTCTTCATCTCTAACAGCCGTCTTCTAATTCTACTGCTAACCCGTCGGCTCTGAAAGGAAATGTCGGCAGTTGAAATGCCTTTTGCGTCGGTCTGGTCCGCATTTCGTAAACGCCTGTTACAAGCGATGGAAAGCATCTTTTATAGCAGTTAACACAAGCGGTAAAAGGGAAGACGGGAGGATGGAACGAATTGCAGGAGTACGCACCACCTCTGTAGTGCTTTTTCCCATTTTTCTGAATTTGATGCGTTAATGTTGATGCGTCAAAGCCACCTTTTTAACATTTTCATAAGCCACCACTTTCGTTTAAAGCAGCGAACGATGGCATTGCGTTTAGGAAGGTGAAGCCATGCGTCTTTATTCGAGAAGAACTTATGCTGTCGCCGGTATATGGATTTTTCATCACTGTTTTAGCATTTCCATTCGATGCATGAAATAAAACACCAAAAAGTGATATTACAGGAGCGTGCCTTGAACGAGCCATACTTGAGATCGGTGATTTCCATCACATAACCGACTTAGACGACTGTGTATGTAAGCAGCCATGTGAACATGAGACGTTCAGTGTTACCTTCTCAGCTTCTAAATGGCCTTCGGGTGCCACTGACGTAAGTTCCGTTGTTTTAACTTCGTTGAGCGAAGTCCCATTTATTAGCACGTATATTAGCTGTCAGAGTGGCATCGTCTGCAGAATCACAAATATAATGTTGTGCAGTACCATTAAACTGCAATTAGCCTCGTAAATTTGAATTTTCGTTTTGTTCTGTTAGTGTTACTCGTATCGCCAATTCATTAACGAAGCTATTCACTCTGTTAAGCTGTAAAATTTCCCTCCTTTTCTGCGAAAGCTGTTATTGGATTTTGTAGCTTGGTGATTGTGAGGGTATGACCGAAGGACAGTGTGAAGCGTACTATAGCAAGAATGCTGCAATGGTCGAGGTCTATTATGAGCAACTCAACTATGAGCTTCTCAAAGAATCTGAAGCCTATGGGGTATGTATTTGGAAGAGTCCATTCACCCAGTTAACTTTTTTACATCTCAGTTTGAATCTCAAACTGATGTTCAAAGTGAGCAGTTCTCTTATCAACTGGTTTTTATTAGTCGTAATTCATTTATTCATTCAGTTATGACGATGAACTCATCAGTTTTCAAATTATCTGCGTGTTGGCAACATTCGTTTATTTATCTGTCTTGATCATTTTTTTGAGTTCCTAATAAATAAGTGCACAATGACAGATTTTTTGTGTGAACAAACCGGAAGCCTCAAGAAGACCAAAAAAAGCCTCCAGCGAGATAGGTGAAACTTAAGGTTTTCATCGCTGATTTTAGTTTATCAATTAATTTCACTTGCATATGGTGAGATTTTATCTACCGACGACGGAGATCATGTTGCAAGGTGCATGAAGCACAGAGAATTTACCGTTTTTATTAATGGAATCACTTCTTCTTACTGGCCCTTCAGGCGATCTTGATATCGATAACTTTTAGTTGGTGAACCTACTTGCTGACGTTGGTGGCCACCTCGGTTTATGGATGGGTAAGTTGCTTTACAGCTCTCGTTTCTCCACTTTCTTCATATCACTGAGGGTCGAGAATAATGAAGAATGTTTCATCACTGGCGGCATCGAACGTTCGGTTTTCGGTGGTCACTTCAAGATTTTGCATGAAATTTCTTACTTTGTCCATATATTCGCCACCATTTCTTGTGTCAAATACTAATGATTGAAATAATATTTAATAATGCGTAGTTATTTCGTTTCCGTTAGTGGCGACAAGAAGAAATGGTCTAAGTCGTTTCCATATGAAGTTGCTTTCATTAGCAGTGTAAAAATGAGAGGGAATGTTTCGCTCATCTAAAAGAAGTGAGGCATAGAATATTGGGTGATGGAATCTTTTCATTGCACCTCGTGATGTGCTGTTTTTAGGTTTCAGTGTCATAACGATAGTCGAGTGTGCAGTTCTCTTGTTCGATTTGATTACATTGTGCTGCAAGCATCGAAAAGAGAAGAAACAGTTTGTGAATCATTCGACCTCAAATTTGCGAAATGAGAACGATCAAGAAGCTGAAAGAGCCGCTCGAAAAATTTGCGCCACCGGTGAGAAACCAAATGTGATGACCTTCCAGATATGACGCTTATGCACTTCTCATGTCGTTAATAAACTCAGGGTTAATTTTAGCTTTTCTCAGATATTTTCATGTCTTTGGAATATGAGCTTAGGTTCATATATTTATGAAATGGATAGTTTCGGTATGAAGAAATTGCAGAATGCGTGGTAAACTAATGCTATGTCGATTTGCCGTGACAAAAGTCGTGCGTCCTCTGAACAGGCTCTGTAGCCCGCCAACATTGCAACAGTCTTTATCATCGCTTCATCTAAGAACACGGTTCCATTCGGAATAGATTGCTGTATTGTATCAAATGCCAATCAGAGGTCACATTCTGGTATGGGATATTACTGATAGTTGACTGTGTCGTTTGTAGTTTGTATATTTTTAAATTGGAGAGAACAAGGGGGGAGATCGAGAGGATCATACATACAAACGCTAACCATTGTCTTCGAATTGACTATCGACTTGTGTTGTATTTTCACGGTTTATGGAAAGTGCTGTCTGATCTCGTTATCGAATCAGCTTTTCTGGCTGACATATAAATGAGCCAATTTGTTATAATTTTTTCAGCGATGGCACTTTAAACGCAATTTCGCGTTCGTTTAGAGGCACCGTTTTCTCGTTCGCTTTAAAACATCAAAGAAGCAATATGTGAAAGTGGAAGATTTGGCGAAAACTTCACGTTGAGGAATTAGATTAAGTATAGAATTCTTATACATCCACTCACTGTGCCCCCTTTCTTGGTGTCCCTGTTGAGAGGTTTAACACTTGAACTGTTTATTCTTTATTTTTATTCGCTCATTCCACCTGTAAGTATTTCTCGATTTTCCGCACTGTTGTCGATCGCATCGTTTTCGTTTCATGTTATGATCTCACTTTGTTGACATATTATCTGTAGCGAACTTTCTCACTTTCCCTCCCATTGCTATTCGATGATGAGAATCTCTTTCTGGCAGTAAGTTGTACCATTTCACCTCTTTGTTGGGCGATATTGCATGTAGGATTTTGCTTGCACACCTCTCCCTCCTAAATATTCTCTTCGATGGAAATTTCTTCTTCCGAACAGTCCCTACACCTGTTTTAAAAAGAATCGACAGTATCACGCGCAAATCGTCCTGCAACGCAGGTAACTAATTTGCGAATTGAAGGTCCATTGATAAAGCTTATCAATTAAATCGTCATTGCCTCATCCTTCCCATGTTGTTTAAGTGATGCTTTGTTACAGTTTCATTAATGACGTTACCGCACCAAGTATTTCAGGTACAAATGCTTTACTTCTAATTCTCTCACCTAAAATGTTGAAGCGCATTGGTCTCGTCACTTCAAAAACTGATTGCACTTTGCTTCAACTCTTCACATCCTTCAAGGTTTGCTACGATGCCGTACCAAATGTAATGAGTTGCATTTCGACGTAAAACACACAACACTTATAATAATGATTATTTCTTCGGCCTTAGTTTCTCTTGCATGTATGAAGAAGGTGGCCCACATAAAATTACTCTTACTAGATTCTTCAGAGGAGATTTCTACGCTTGCTTGTATTTTGAGCATTCTCGGAAACGTACTTCAGGAATGTCGTCCGTGACGCAAATGTAGCGTGCCGTAATATGAAGCTTTTCAACGAGTACTGCCGAGCACTCCTAAATCCATGTGGGTCAGGGATTAAAGATGTTCCGCTCCTGGCTGTATTACCCAGAATTTTCATGTGACCTTCAGGAGCAAATCAGCTTCTCTACGGTAACCGGCTGTCTTCGAACTCATCATTTTATCAATCCTATTCCATCTTCATCGGTCCATAGTGTACGAGCATTTTGGCTGAGAAATTTGCCATCGTTTTCATCATTTGAACTGTACACATCATGTTTATGTTTGAGTTAGCTATCAGCCTGTATATCGGTTATTCATCGATGGCCGCGTCAGTTAATATTTTCTGACAAACTCGTTCAACTTTGTGTACGTCGTAATATTAAGGTTTTCTTCAAACCTAAACATGCATGTTTGCGGGACTCAGCACAAACTTTGTGAGTCTTTGCCGCTACCAACGAATCTTGATACTGTTGCACTTCTAGATGTCAACAGTGAGGACCCCTCATCCAGTGCTTTTCGGCTGCATTTTTCAGTCGTCCTTTGATAGGGAGTAAAAGGTCTCCTCGAAATTTTGGAGGAACGTCAGATTTCAGAGGTCAAAATACTCTCGAAATGTGTGCGTGAGCTAGAAGCTTGGAAATGTTCCGCAGTGCTAATAGCTTTTATGTGCATTTCTTTTCCGATGAACCTGAATAGTTTGGCTGATTTCGCCACAGCTCTCGAACGTGCACATCACTTTACCTGTGTTTCTTAAAGATGCTTCCGACAGCTTTTCATGTCAACTTTCATGTTGCTTCCTCGAATGTTCGATAGCATTCATCGCGTTCCCGTCTCATTCGTTCATTTCATGAACACTTAGTGTCTATGAATCACTAGGTAAAATTTCATACCTGATGCAGCAGGCTGCCACCTCCATCCACTCACTTATTACAAAAGTGCTCCAACAAGATCAACCCTACAACGCTGCAATTAAGAGAATACACTACGAAATAAGACTAGAACTAGAAGTAGTTTGTCACGCTTTAATGAAACTTGTCACTCCCGTTTGCTTTTCATGTGTGTGCAGTTTAGAAATAACTGAATTCACCGATACTTGTTTGGGAAGCCGCCGTTCGAAGGACAATTCCCGGGGAACACAGAATGGAGCAAAATGAAGTGGCCGAATGAATACACCTCTCTTCGGTGGGAATCGTTCGCTGTAGAAATTACACGGAATGTGTGAAAATTATCGTTGCTTTGTGCCACTTCGGTATAAAGAATCAATCACCGCTGTTTCAAAAAACCTCTTATGCATAGAGAGGATGAGGATATAAACTGAAAGGAGATAAAAGAAAACGATCGGAGGAATCGCAACAAAATAAAGAGGTGAGCGCAGGATAACTCGGCACATCTGCTGAAGCCACTGAACATTTGAGAGGCAAAAGTGGAACCTTAAATTTCCAAACAGATACTTTCTCTGCTCAAAATGCAACACGGAGTTAACTTGGAGCGCGATGTAAAATACGAAGTTAAACTGCAAAATGGAGGAGATTGGGACTCAACGCTTAGATCTGGGACTGGAGAAGCATTGTAAAGCCATCAACTCGGGACTCGAACAAGAACGGAAGTATTTTAAGCAGAAGTACAATAGCAATTTTAAATACTGTTTCCCGAAATCACTAAGTTTCTTCGAAACGTGCACTACCTTTCAAAGATTAAACCATATTGTGATTGTGCCATACTTGCGGTTCAGATTTGGCGGAGAGTTGTGCTGTGCTCCATATATTATGGTAAAAGCAGAGTATGCCGAGATAAAACGTTTTGGTGCGATAACATCACTGGTCTCTCAACTGCTGAATAGTGAGTGCTGAAATGGTTTCGTGTAAGATGCGCCGTTGTATACATCGCATCTTCGGATCTGAAGTCCGAATTTAGCTCTTCAGTTGTTCGGTTCTTTATTTGCCTCTAGTTATTCATTACAATTTGAAATTAAAGCTAACTTCCATATTAAAATGGAGCATAAGCACACTGGAAGTGATGGGTCCAAGAGAAACGTGTTGGCTGAGCACGGCGGCTTCGTATGGAGTGTTGGCACAGTCTGATGAAGGGTCGTAGTTTTCTAGACGTTAGCGCTGTATATTTTCGCCGTGGGCGTCGTATTGATTGATTGCACTGTGCACACTTAAATGGCCTTCATGACGGTTATAGCTTGTCGTCCTTTGTTGGTGTCTGATAGCTTTTTCACTGAGAGAGTTGTTTCCTCAAATATATGATGCATTTATGGTTTGTGAGATAGTCTCATCGAGAAGGGTTACAGCTAGGCTCCTAATAAGTGAGAGACTAGAAGACTCGAATTGTACCGTGTGAAACAACATTTGCAAACTTCATCTCATTTTCTCATATTTGATGTGTTCGCTATGGCACAGTGAAAGTGCATATTTTAATTAAATAGGTGAATTTTGATTGGAGAGCTTACGAAGGAACAGTAGTACGGCTGCTTCCTTTGGTGAATGCTCGAAGTCTCATTGAACGGCCCTCTCGAACAGAAATGATGGCTCAAGCATGTTTTTACTCAACTGGTAAAAGGAGGGGATTTCGCGTTAAAAGAATTGAAAATAGGGAACTTTTTATGAACAGATGCACGGGTTAATCGGTGCGACGTCTGGCTGGTATTCGCATTTCCTCTCGCTCTCCCTTCTTCGAATGCGAAGTGTTCACTTCTCTGTATGAACTGCCATAATCAAACGGGTTGTGTAAGGAACGTACCGAAGGAGAGAGTCATTTCTGAACGTCCACTTTTATTGCACCGCTCCCTCAAAGTGAAATTGTTCTTTGTCCGACCTGCGCAGATGCGCCGGGTATTGTAAGAGATGTGGTAGATTCCCAGAAAATATGTCCTCGCATTTCGTTGCTTGCGCTATCACTTCTCGAAACAACAGCTGTTGAAAGTAATTCCCTGAAATAGCGTTTAGGATCTTCGTTTCGCGCTGTGCCAAATTAAGTTTTGAATAACTGGAATTCATCATATTATGAATTGCCATGAAGTCATTCCGAATAGACCACGTCTGTCATTTTCTGTCACGAAAAGTTGGCAGTTAAGCGTTAACTGGCTCCATCGTAACATGTGGGTGTATCTAACACGCACCCAACACAAGCAATCCTACTGCAACAGCTGTTGCTACGAGACCAGCAACAACCACCGGCCTATAAACCACGTTATCGCCTTCTTAATGTGTTCGTCCGCGTTTTGCAGTTTTTGTTTAACGTTTTTCTATGTGTTGCAACAGTGTGCTCCACGTACACATTTTTACCTACATCTCCCCAAATTGTCATCACTTGCAACCGCAAAGGTTCTCAGTGGAAGGCGTCAGGCTGCTGGCTTTGTTTTAAATTTGCATCCTCAGGTTTATGTTGAGGTTTTACACATGGACATCGTTCTGAGGCTTCGACTTGAGCCTATTTGGGTTATACGCTTTTCAATATTTCACGTGCCAACCTAAGATTTTCTGATTTTAATGTATTTTACTGCTGGAAGAATGCAAGGAAGTGGTTGGGTTATTGGGCGAGAGGAAGAATGCTATGATTATATGGGGTTCCAAGTCGTCTGGAGTGACATTCCATTCTATGTATTTCTCTGCATTCAAAAAACGGTTGAAAATTCGCGGTTTCCTATACTATAGCTGGAAACAGAATTTACGCATTTGTGGTGGTTGAGGTGAGCATCTGTGACTGTCACTGTATTAGTTACGTTGTTGGAACCATGTGATTGTGTGACCATCGCTGTATCACATTCATGACTGAATGCTCTTTTGCGCCGTGGGTAACGTCAAATGTGTTGTAAGTACCTCAGAATTTTTCAGTATGTTTCACATTGGTTTCCTTTTTTGTGGTATACTATAGGCTCTCCGCTTAAAAAATAAAGCTATTCGGAGTTGTTGCTAATCTCTCAATTTTGAATAGCGTCGATTCTTCAACATGCAGAAAACTGCATGCATTTCACGCTGATGGACCTTCGTTCTATTCTTTGAGCTCGCGGAAAAGCAAACTTTTTCCTGTAAAATCGTGGGGGAAGTAGGATCGTCTAAAATGTGCGATTGCATACAGTGATAGAATGAACCTCTAAGCTCTACCTAATTTTTTAGTGGTGATCTTTGAAACTGGTAGCTCGGATGAATGGAATGCTATATCGTTTCGTCAATTCACACTTCATAAAGCACGGTGAAGAACAACTCAGCTGAAATTTTAAGAAAGCACGGAGTGTCGGCTTGCTGGTGGAGCAAGAAAGTTAATGACCATTAGTTGATTAATTTCCTTGATATGCCGAAATTAAATGGTTCCAGTTTCGTGAAAAAGTAGGGTTCTTTGAATAGGCTTTAAAAAATTCTTTCCTTGTTTCACTAGCTAGAAAGGAAGGTCGGGGAAACCGTTATGGCAGGCGGGCATTTCCTGAACAAAAGAGGAGGGCAAATTTTATTCTCCGTTTTGCTCCTCTGAATTTTTCTCTCCCTCTTGATTACAGGAAACAGAGAGCTCAGCGATGCAAGATGCGCATTTGTCTTTTCTAGCATACGATTAACGAGCTCACTGGCTGTTTGCAGTGCTGGGAATGGTGGCGCTGTTTTTACTTTCTTTCAGAGGAGACAGCACTAGAAAGTCTAAAGGAACATTGCAGTTGAAGATTACTGCTGCTAACGCTGCATGATTGTTTTTGTAAATTCACAACGCAATAAAAGCGGTGCACTGTTTCACTTTGTAACGTCGCGATCAATTAACCAGCAGCTTGATTTTTCGCGCAACAATGTAAATGTGGGTGGCGGAAAAAGAGAGGAAAAACTGTGACATTAGAAGCAGGCGCGTATTAAGGAGAAGACGACATCAGATAATGATGAAACTTGATCAAACGCGACAATAGCCTAGTAAAAGTACCCCTAAATGCCTAGTTTTTTGTGGGTCCAGCCAGCGATAGGTCAACTCTTCCCTCAGGCTGCTGTTAGACGTACTCTTGGTCATTTTTTATCGCCCAAATGATGCTAAATCATGCAAAATATACATATAAGTGAACAGACTAGTGGAATACTCGTTGACGGGAATACGGGTCAAAGTTCATATCCATCAGCACGTTGTTCGATGAAGATATCCCAGTAGATTTCAGAGTGAATCTTTAGAAAAATTTCGCAAAAATATTTGCTAGAAGAGCGATCTGCTAACGCTGAGGTTGTCGTCGTACTATCACCGGAAGCGAGAAGTGGAAGTTATGATTTTCGTTCCTTAAAAGTCCAAAGTTATATGTCCTCATCACCTTGATTTAATTCAGTACATCCGACGATGCAACTGCTCGCTCTTCGCTGTCCAGACGAAATGAAACGGCCATTCTGCGCTTGCTTTAAGCAAAAAAAAAACGTTTTCTTTTTGTAGACACGTGACGCTTGCAAAGTAGGTGGATGATGGGAATCGCGAGAGGCACATTTTTGCGCCGGATTCGTCGGGGATTTGAATACAGCAAAAAACATGCAAATGAATAAAGATTTCCGGCGAAAACGTTCCTATGGAAATCGCGGTTCTGCGAAATCAAGAACCTCCAAATGTTTTTTTCGAACGCATCCTTCGGTTCGCTCTCTCCAAAATGATATGTCTCAGTAGGTGACGGAACATAGGAACAGCAGTTCCAAGTCGTCAATGGAAAGCGAGTGAGGAATAGTTTAAAGGACGGATCTGACCAAACATTATGTCCTTGTGGAAACCAGGTTGACTGGAAAAGAATTATCCGTAAGACAAATTTTATGTAGATCGTTAAAGACTAACGCAAGCAATCGAACTACCCCAGTGTATAGTTTCAGTTGCTTTTATAATGAGTACATCGCAGTTTAGCAATGGAGCATTATGGCACCGTATGGCGCACTCCTAATTCACTGTTATTTCCTCCATGATTTTGTAAGATTCTCTAAGAAATGTCATTGTTATTCTTTATCACTTATCATCGACGTTATTGTTACGGTTGTAACAAATATTTAGCACGCAGTGACTAATCTATTGGTTACCATAGGTATACTCATCTATCGGTCACTGAGAAACGTATCTTTCCCAGTAAATTTTCCCGTGTTCGACATAGACCCTTTGAAAAATGTTTATTTTTCATTTCACTATAATTCTGCCAACTCTAACAAATTCTTTTATGTCACTAAAATAAAAAACTTACAAGCTTTACTACCAGTAAATTCATAAAGGTAACCTATATTGCAACAAATATTGTACACTCATTAGCGAAATATTCTCTTCACTTTAGTTTCCGCACGTTTAATTGACTCATAACGTTGACTTGATCAACGAATTCTCTGGTAACACGCAAAGGTACCAGTTAAAATCCTTCTCTTTATGAAATGCTAAAAATCACCAACACCCCGACACGACTCACCAGGAGTCAGTCTCAACAACTGCGAAGAACAGTTATATCGGCAATGATGGTTTTCTTTCTGAGCAGCCAATGTCGGCAGCCTATTCTCTCATTTCTGTGAAAATTCGCTCTATTCAAGTTAATGTAATTGTAATGACCGCGTCGGCCATAAACAACACTCGCTCGATCAGTCAGTCACTGGAATATCAGACAAGGAATTAAGCATGGGAAATCGTCTTGCTTTTTTGTCCAGAATTTTTGCAAGCATCCATCATGTACGTGACGCTAGCAAGGAACTAAATTTCAAATGGTGCAGTGCACGAGGTTGGCAACGTGCGACAAGTGAATTGGTTGTACACATGCTGTGCTTCTTCTTGACGAACACCCCAAATGGCATGTATTCGTCAGCATTTCCTCTTAACATATCATTTTTTTGCCTGTGAGAAATATGCGAAGGGAGGGGCTCCGACTTGCACTCTGCTCGCAACGAGAAGAATGGAGGATATCTCTTTCATATTTAACTACGTTGAAATGTCTAGTTTGGTTGAGTTTCAGTTATGGCTGAAGAGCCTAATCGAGATTAACATCAACGTCGAAATTTACCTTCCTTCATGATTATGCCAACTCATTCTCACGATATGGTCGCCTCAAATACTGACCCTCTCTTCCGAGGACGAACATCCTCACAAATTTGAGAATGGAGCCCATTCGCTTAATGCAGCTTGCTGTACAGCTATGAGGAAGGGAAAGATCACATTTTTGCATTTGTCATCTTATAACTTTTCTACTTTAGAAGATGCAACAAAAGAATATCACCGAGCAACGGTTACCATAAAATGATGCGCTTATTACAAAATATGCGAATCCATGATATAAATTCCGCTAAATAAAAGTGTTTTATAGTTAACAGGTTTACCTTTCGCGTCCAAGAGAGGATAAGTTGTCCAAATCCCCCCCCCCCCCCCCCCTTCCAAATTAACGAATGAGTGCTTAGCCACCGTTATTTCACTGCTCACCAAAAGCCTGCGATCAAGCTCACCGTAGCAGTTAGTCTTGGTCGTGAAACTAAATCCTTCTTGCAACATGACCGAATTTTTCGAGACACTAAAACGAACTATTTTTCAGCTGTCACTGTTCCCCACGTTATGGTTTGATACCTTTTGCAGAAGCCACTTGTGGCTCTAGTAGAATGTGGTTGCAAATGGAATGCGCAGTTCATTGAATAGTGAAAAATCAGCGTTTGCGGCTCTGCTCATTTACATGTAGAGGACGATGCATTTCTCATAAACGCAAATTTATGTGGATGTCAACTACTATTCCTCCACTAAGATATTTCTATACCGACACTGAATTCCTTGTAACCATGCAAATTACAGCGTCTTGTACGAACATAATTCGTTTCTTTACGCCAGCCTTCGATTCCTTTTTTGTTGGCAAATCCATTTGAATCGCATAAACGCTGTAGCTGACGAGTTTACAGTCGATGAAAAGTTCAGTGTAAAGTAGTGTGGTCTTCAGCGAATGCCGTACAAACGTCGAGGAACGCCGGAACGTAAAGTTCACCGCTGTGAATATCGAGAATGGATGCTGGCCATCGAACCATCGAAAAGCCACATTCGAACAGGAAAAGGTAAAATTTCTTTTAAGAATTGTCAATTCCATAGTGTCTCCATTAGCAAAATTCAGTATTACGTCAACAATGGTCGTGTAAAATTTGCTCACATTAGAAATAAGACGGGCCTACTGCGGAAATCAGAACAAATGAGTCCTTTAGGACAGAAAATATCAAAACGTATCTCATAGTCCATACTTAAATCTCGACATAAACAACATCAACTCGATTTTAATCAGAATGCTTTCTATTAACGAAGAAAAGAAGTTAGTCGAGATTTTGCAGGTGCACACCAAAGCGGTATTCATCTCGCACGAAACTGAGCAATGGTGGCGTGGTAAGGCATCGAGGAACGCAGCTGTGTTGTTTACTTCTTCATTGCTAAAATCGTATAATGCGAAAGCGCAAAACTAAGCTGTGAATCTAAGCACGGCAACGAGTGATTGTTGATGGATGTGTGATTCGGTTTAATATATCTACCGCATACTCGATACATATCATCACATTTCCACATAAGAGGAAAAAAATTAGAAATAATGTGCAGTGGTTAAGAGTCAGCTGAAAACGATGCTTGCAGTGAATAACGCAACAGTGCCTGCTTAGATCCAAGAGCAATCTTTCTGTGAGACGCATATCGGAACCTTTCATACGAGAGTTGAAGGATACAATGCGTCATCCGACAATATTTGCAACACAGCGTTCAGTCAGCCAGAACATTTTTTTCAACAATGACAGACGACCTCATGAGCCTTGCTCCATGATATGCCTAGAACTTTAAATTAAGTTGAGGAATGCGAAAAAATATCTGTCACAATGGTGGCGAAGATAGTGATGAATCGCAAGAAAGGCGCTTTTTCATGATCTGCCTAAGTGACTTATTCTCATATCTTTTTCTGCTGAACTACACAATTTTATAGTGCTCACCAACATATGGACAGAAGCGGTTTTCATGATGAGCATTCTCCGAAACAGTTTCCAACTGTTTCAGTTCTCCAATGCATCAAACATTCGGTGGCAACAAAGAGAACTCTTCAACGAACGAATGTTTTCGCCTGTCACTTTTATGTGGTCTGCTCAACCCGTTGTTTTGCTCCGACCTCGACGCACTACCTCTATTTTCATCGTTTCTTTCATCTTCGCACTCATCCTTCAGTGTTTGATGAGCTTCTCTGTCACCGGTTCTCCGTTCTCCGTCATTTTGAGTTGATCTCAGAACCTGCTCTTCTTCATGCTTTGTTCGACTTTCTGACTCTGAATCAAATTTGATTTCAGCGCACATTAATGCGAACTTTTGACCAAAAAAAGAAGTTGGACGTCTTCGTCCTAACTTGAAATTCTTTTATTTCGAATAGCTATAAAGTATGAGCATAGGTCCATCCTCGCTCAGCAACGTATCCGGTCCTGATCTGCATCAGACCTCTGTCGGATCTGCAGACCCAGAGAAGTAGGTCATACCTTTTTGCTGTCTGAGATTCCATGTTCTGGTTAGTAATATTTTTCTCATTACAAATTCGGCCGTAATTAATATGTCAATACTCATTTTAGGTGTTGTTTCCAGATTTTGTTAACGCGTACTGTAGCGGCATCATCATACAATTTTTACGTTAAAAAACTGGCCAGTGAAGCTGTGCAACGTTCCTCTCAATGCTCCCTTTTATCTAGCACAACCGTTTTGGCATTTGCAGCTAAGAGACCATTCCCACCTCAATGGTAATCAAACCACGAACAAATGAAGCTCACAGAATACAGAACAGCATTTTGTTGGTAATGTATATAGTCGCGGAGGATTAAGGATTACAAAGAAGAGTGGGCCGCAGACGAATGTAGCCAGAGAGAGATGCACAGAGCCAAAAATCTTCAGTTTTTGGGGAAAAAAAAACTGCGCCTTCGACAATTAGCCATAGAAATTCTTCACATTAGCTACAGCGTTGACAGCAGTTTTCATATTATGGGCTCTGCATTCGATGCGTAGTGACAATCGTTTTTGCGCCAGATTCTTGGTCGTAATTGCCTAAGAACTGCGTCAATACTGATAATCGACGAAACGATAACAATTGGAGCAACCTGACTCCAAGACGTACGGAGATTTTAATTTTGCGGCAATGACTACATGGGTTCCAAAGAAAGAAGTAGACAGCCATGCGGGTACTTCACAATATCGTATGATGTTGATAATATTTGATAGAAGTTTGTTCGTTTTATGGGAAGAATTACCGTTCCCTCACATACGCAAAAACGAAGATATACATCGGCCTTGCAGACTTTTACGCGAATCTACATTGCAGGACGTTATCACCAAAGGGCCTCAAGTGCGCATCTAAGAAAACTGCTAAGTTACGAGAAGTCGAAAAAAGAGAAGCTAAGCGTCTAGCGCTAAAAATTTCGTTCCCTTCGAACATGTTCTCCTCGAAAAAATACTTCTCTATTATTCCAGTATTCCACTGTGACGATGCCTCATAACGCAAATGCTAATGTAAACTAGGCCTCAGAATTATTAGCTCTTGAACCTCTCAGTTGAGTGCTCACAAGACATGACGAATTTTGGTGTCGTAAGAAACGGGGAACTGAAACGGCTGAAGATATGGCAACTTGGTCTAGCTGATTTTGTAGGGAGCGAAGGCAATCAAAGTTTTCAAAACTATGACAGTGGAAGCGTTCTCAAAACATTTTGACAAGTAGCCAGAAGCTTCACGGAAGGAATGGGAAAGCGAAAAAACTGTAAGTTACTTAAAGCGAGATATTCCAAGCTGGGGAGAGAAGTGGAATTTCTTAATTTCTCATTTTTCTTCATTAGAATGGCAGCACTACCACAACTAAAGTCGCTGTGATTCCCACCATACCCTTCCTAAACTGTCTGCCGAAATCACTTGTAGGCAAGTAGTTAAAATTAATCATTTTCGCTGTGCAAATTCTCAAAAAATATCGACAACCGTTGCTTTCGATGATCCAATATGAAGGCAGATAATCCTTTCTAGCTTTCATCGCATCGAACATCAAGTTGGCAGCAGTATTTCTATTGCTGATAAACAGCATAACATCCTCGCCGGGGTCAATTTTTTGAACTCGCGTCATTGCGATATCTAGAGCTCGAAATAGCGCATCCTCCACCTGCAAATACGGGCAGATTCTGGATGGTGATTGTAGCAACATCAAGCTTTGTCCAAACATCTTGAAAAAATGTCACACTTAGGCGCATCGCGAAGAGTGTGCAGTGAGTGGTGTGAGCATGGAAGATGCAGTCAAGATGCAGTATTCGAAATCCGCAATACTACTTCTATATGAGGACGAAAGGTTGCACGTTTATGTGTTTTTTATCAAGTGTTTATGTATTTTTTCAACGTCAGAGAACATAAACCAGGTGTCCGAAAACAAGCGCAAATTCAAAAAACGGAAATATCTCGGCATCAATGCTGTATCATAAACTTGAGCCGTAAAGCCCGAAGAATATGTCTGAGGTATCGAATTACTTTTCAATAACAGTGGGGATTGCAGTTTTCATTGAAAAGCTGGATGGATTAGTACAAGAAGGTCACGGTGATCATCTCTGGTAGAATGACCTATGAATTGCGTTGCGATGATGAGAACACTTGATTCTCACTTGCTAGCTTCGTTCACATAAAAGTGCCCTCGTTATCTAATTCAACAAGGAGCAGTTGGGGTCATACCTTAGCAACTGAAGGATGGCTTCTTATCAGAAAAGTGTATCGGAAGTCCTCGCCTAATCAAGGAACTCAACTTCGATTCGTACTTCCATATCAAAGCAGAGCCAAGTCGGCTAAGTAAGGAATAAGTTGTGACTTCATGGACGACTTCATGGGCAGTAAGTTGTGACATGGACGGAGGATGAAGCTGAACGATTCGCTTTGCTTGACAGGAAAACAATTGTTTCCCTTACCATTTCACATCCCATCCCGTCACATGCCTTACACACTAAGATTATCCAGGAGGACTGCGGCTCTGCTGGAATGTTGGGCAAATATCATGCATTACAGCAATAATCCAGCAAAGAAAAACGGCGCAGTTAATGACCAGAACCTCGGCGATGGCATTAGGTTGCACAGAAAGCAGGAATGAAAGTGGCTGAAAGACAAAATTGTACAAACGCAAATCCTTCTCATTAAGAAACGCGAATGTCTATGCTTGTCTACCCCAGCGTTTGGATCAACTTTGCGAATAAATGCAACCTGGCTATCCTTTGATGCGTGGGGCATCAGCTTTCTTTGGTTGTACTTGCTGCGCACGACAAAATACTACCTTGAGAATATAATTTCTGGAAGTTTCTACTTGAAGAGACTTGCTGCAAGGTCTTTTTCTTAAGGTCTGAACAAAATGCGGCAGCAAAGTGAAAACTCTTATGAATGGGAGCAGATCGTCTTTTCAAATTGTATAGTGTGATGTGGACGGGAGGAGATGAGAACTTAACTGGGGATAAGATTGGTGGGGATTATTTTTCTAAAAGAGTTCATGGAGGAAGGAGAAAATCAAAAGTGTTGTTGGAGTTCCTTCGGATGTATGTGAACCTTCTTTTCGATTTCCAGCAGTCATGACTTCTCCTTCATTTTTTCTACTGGATTCGGCTGTTAGGAATGAAATGGAAATGTGGTGAAGTGTCAGGTCATTATACAACTATACGACTTGTAAGCACGGCGTGCATTTACAAATTTCCAATAGCATTCCCACAAAGCTGATGTATGTGGCACAGTTTGATCGTATAAACCTATCCAGTTGTTCCTCTTCATGCATTCATTGTCCAGTTTTAGAATAAATTGTTATCCTCAGATAAATAATGCTACAGCTCTGCGAAAGGTTAACAAACAGCATCAAGTGAGGAAATTCATAAACGAGAAAGCCCTAACCATTCGACTCAAATCGCATTTGCCACTGAAGAAAGAACGGATGAGCTCATTTTCGTTATCGGTGAGAGTGTTGCGAAAAAAGTCGTGCTTCTGTATCAGTTCTAGTGTCTTACAAGCGGGAACAGACAGAACCAACTGTAACACAATGAGGCAACTTTCAATTCCATTTTGTTAATCATTTCCACAACATCTCAGTGTGGTCAATGCTGGAGGGAAACTGGAGTCGACTATAGTGTACTATAAACTGAGCAGCTTCGGCTTTGCAAGGAAGATCAGGCTGCTTGGAAGATTCGGAAAGTTTTCTTCATGTGGATACATCGGTGAAGAACCGAAGGCGGTCATACCTCTCATAGCTCAAAAGCTCTTACACGACCCAGCGGTTAAGAGCAAGTGCATACAGTTTCGAGGTCTTTTGTGCTCTGGCAACGCATCTAGCAGTAAACCTAGAACAGCCTCAAATTTTGTGTAGGAGCATAATCACGAACGTTTGAGTTTTGGAAGTGATCGTACTATCACTTAATAGAGTGT